>CM029018.1:131823183-131855683 GCA_016801055.1 Panax notoginseng | reverse complement strand
CTCATCATGATTTTGGGCTTGCTAGAACCTGGATCTCGTAGTGTTTATGTAACACTACAATTACCAACTAACACCTTGGTCATACAACAACTCAATAATGAGATTCGAGCCTCTAAACCTTCTGTCAGACGCCACCTGGGTTTTATGGGTAACCCAGAAACCCAGCCAGCTTCGAGGGTCCTTCTTGGGGCTTGATTAATATAATGTTCTGGTCATCGATTATGTGGTCTAATAGTTCGAAACTATAGTTATCATGTCATACAACAACACCATAACAACAACCCAGTCTAACTTCCTAACATTCGCAAGATTCGAACTGGTCAAACCCTGTCAGAAACATAGTTCTTAATGTTTCTGGGTTTTCCAGAAACTAAATATCAGGCTTGGATGGCTACTTTGACCATCTCATACATCCAACATATTTGTTGTTTAAGGGGTTTTAAGGCATGGGTCTATAGTACATATAACACACTACAACCTGGTTACAACCAAATCAACAATACACATACAACCTGACAGATCCAAGCGTTACAAAAAGTTGTCAGACACTGATATTTGATTTCTGGGTTACCCAGAATTCGCCCGGTCAACGTCAGTCAACTCACTTTAACCATGAATATCTTACACTCTGGACATGGAATGACTGTGATTCCACTTCCAGATTGAAGACCTCATGTCAAACTACCAATCCAAAACATAAAACAACAAAAATAATAAACATGAAAGGATCTATGGGCTCTGACTTTTGCTTGTCAGACCATAAAAATTGTTCTTGGACAGTTTTGAAAATCCTTACTTTTAAAGCATTTTGATGTTGTGGATCTATGATAGATCATCATAAAAACATTTTCTAACAAGTATCTAAACACAAAAACACAATTTCTAAATAAGCATACGAGATCAAAATTGAACTAGAGTTTATACCTCTTTTGCTAAATCTTTGATCATTGCTCTACTAAACTGATATTAATGATCTAGAAGGTGTTTTAGGGACTGAGATACTTGATAATTTCGGAGGGTTAGAGAGAGAATGAGTTGTGGAGAGCTTGAGAGCAAATGACAAATATTTGTGACTTTCTCTCTCTCTAATTCTCTTATAATACTTAGATTCAATGTATGTTGCTTACATAGCTGCTGAAATAGACTGATTTACTGGATTTATAGGTTATGCAAAGTCAATGTGGTTGGTTACCAACTAAAGCTTTAGCAAATTATACAAGTTACATAATTAAATATGTAAAAAGGGCATTTTTGTCATTTCTAATCTAAATTTAATGGCATTATGGGCAATTGCTCAAACCCTTAGGGTTTAACCCTAAGGTTCTAACCCTTAGGTTTTACAAACACCAATTCTAGAATTTTCTAATTAGGGTTTTTAAATTAGAAAATTAAAATTTCTAAATTATAATTAGGGTTTGCAAAAATAGAAATTAAAATAACTAAAATATAATTAGGGTTTTCTGATCATATTTAAGTTTAATAAACACCTTAGGTTTGCCAATTAGGATTAGGGTTTCCTAATTTAGGGTTTAGGAATCCTGGATATGAAATTAGGGTTTCCCGACTTTCGATTAGGGTTCCTAACTTTGCGTTAGGATTTCTAATCCTGAGATTAGGGTTTCTAATCTCTTATTAGGGTTTATTAATTTTAAATCTTTTCCGATCAATTATTGATCGACATTTCTATACAGTACAATCACATACATATCAATATAATTATTTTAATTATATTTTCTATCGAATCCCTATTCAAAAATTAGGGTTAGGGTTTCTTATGCTATTAAGCACAACTCTACTCTAATTTCTCCGTCAGTACACAAATTAACTAATTCTCGAGACTCGTATCACAGATACTCAGTACAATATTAACAGTCAAAGTCAATATAAAATAAATAAAAAATTTATTCATAAAATTTTGATAATTCGAAATCCCGGGTTATCACAGTATCGACTATGTAAGCTAAATAACCCACACAGCCTTGACTCAACAATTTCTTGGCCTGCATAATCGTCAGACATTTAGCATGTCTAGGCGATTTGCTACCTTAAAAAACTACCTTTGGTGGAGTCATAAGGTTTACACATTTCTTTTGGCAATCAATTATCGCTCCATAATTGAACAGCCAATCCATTCCCAAAATAACATCAAACTCTCCAAGTTTAATCGGGATTAAATCTACTGTCATAATATTCCCCTTAATATTCACCCTACAATTCGTGTATACAGATTTACAGGAATTACTTCCTTATTCGCAATTTCTATTTGTAAAGGGGATTTCAACTCTTCACTAGGTAATTCTAACCTCTTAGCAAATTCATCAGATATAAACGAGCAAGTAGCACCCAAATCAAATAATACATATGCATTTATATTATTGATTGGGATAATACCTGACACGACATCTTTTGATTTCACCGTGTCCTGCACCGTCATGTTGAAGGTTCTGGCTGTGGGCTTATTTGATGATGTTGGTCCAGCAATAGTCACTGTACCTCCACCACCATTTCCCTTGCTTCCAGTTGTCTCTTCAGTTTTCTTTTTTGGACACTCACGAGCAAAATGATCTTTCGACCCACAGGTGTAGCAAACATTCTTCTTGGGTTGATTGCAATTTGGGGCAATATGACCCTCCTGGCTACAGTTAAAGCACACACGCTTCCCCCTTAAACACATACCCATGTGAAACTTTCCGCATGTAGCACATGCGTCAATCTTCTTATTCTTTGCTGGTTACCTTGCTGATTTCCAGCTCCCACATTTGCATTCAACTTCCTCTTCAAATTACCATTACCATTTCCACCGTTACCACCGCCATTCTTAGTTTCGCCCTCATTCTTCTTCTTTCTCTACTCTTGATTGTGCTTTGTTACAGCCTCGCCTCCACTCTCAACGAGAATTGCCTTCTCCATTATCGCTGTGAATGTCTTCAGCTGGAACAGGGAGACCCTACTGTACAACCAGGGCTTTAGTCCCTGTTCAAACCTCTTCGCCTTGCGTTCATCTGTGTTGACTTGATATGGCGCAAACCTCGCTAACTCGTTGAATTTTACGGCATATTCCGACACCGTCATTGTGCCCTGTTTTAGTTCCAAAAATTGCACCTCCATCTTATTCTTTGAACTTTCTGGGAAATAGGTCTCAAAGAATATTTCCTTGAACCTTTCCCAAGACATTACCCCTTGACCTTCTCGAGTTTTATTGGCTTGCCACCAATAACTAGCTACATCAAATACTTTCTCTATTTTCATGATCCAAATATGTGCCTCAACTAGATTCATGGACCCACGGAATTCTGGTGGTCCAATCGCCTTGAAGTCCTTAAACGTTGTAGCTTGATTCTATGGCTGATTCTGTAATGCTCCTGTCATTAGCGTTATGAATTGCTGAACTGAATTGGCCTCAGCATTGTTGTTATTGTTAGATCCCTGTCATGGTTTACGTCTTGTAGGCATTTTTTGTTAAAAATACAACCATTAGATTGTTTCTCAATTCTTTTAAGTATTATATACTCAATTTGCACATCACAAAAATTACTACATAACACACAATATCTTGAATAAATAGAAACTTTTATTTATTCATCATCTTAAAAGAACATTAAAATGATAGCATTCTTGCTTTCTACATCACTTTCCTGAACTACAAAAGTTTCAGGATAATCCCAACATCATATCCCATTGATTACACATCACCTGGGATTTACATACTATTTAACATTTTATTAATCACATAACAGGTACAGTCCCTACAATGTCCTACTAAAATACTGTGTAGCCTTATAACGCTCTTCCTCCATAATCCAGAACATTGTTCTGTGATCTAATATGAATGATGGCAGCGTCTCGAACTGAATTGGATAACCCATGACCCAATCTTGAGCTCGATTGACCACGGTGTTGAATACGTTATTCATCTCCTCCATTTTCATCCTCTTTTCTTGTGCGTCTCTCTCTGCTATCCTGGCTCATTGATAAGCTTCCTCGTACGCGTCTTCGGCTCTTGCCCTCTTAGTAGACTCTTTCCTCAGCTTGTTCTTCAGTTCTGCGATCTCAGCTGTCATTTGTTCATTTTCTTCTTCAGTGTGGACCAGCTTTTCTTTGACATTAGGCAGTCGTTCATCTCGATCCTGGATCTCATCGTCCTTTTGTGCCATCGAGGTTTGTTGCTCAGCTACTATCTCTTGCAACTCCTCGACGGTATCCTGAAGTTCCACGTTGCGGTCGTAGACTTCATCGTACATACGAGCAGCAATCGAGTTAAGTGGAAGCTCTTCCTCCTCGTCCTCCTCATCCGACTGTAGCAACTCAACGGGGTCCTCCTAGTCCGTCTCTATCTCATCATCCTCATCTGGTAAACCCTCCTGCTCAACCACTGTGACCAACAGAGATGTCTCCCGTGGCAGTAGTTGTTCCCAAACTACCTGAATATCTCGAGGCTCTTCCTCTCTAAGCATCTGGGATCCTTCCTCTCTAGCCTGACTAGATTCTCTGACATTAGTTATCCTGCCAACAACATTTTAAGTTTTAATTATTAATCATTACTACTCGACACTCACGAGCACATAAGTTGTAATAACATAAGCACATAAGTGTTTTATTACTTCCTCCTTAAAAATTCGATAAAAGTTTATCACCACTATCTTTTCAAAGGTTACTTCCTAAGGCTTTTCCCCCACCTAAGGTTCATAACCTAAAGTTTTGATACCAACTTGTGACACCCCCAAATCTGGGTACTTCATTCCCTTATGACTTGGTGTTCACTTTCCATACATTCATACTATCTACCCAAAATAAAATAATATTTAAACCATAAATCCTCCCTTTAAAGGGTTACATCATTAATCCAAAAAGTCTTCCCAGGTTGTCTAACCTTAAACATAAATCAAGTGCGGAAATAAAATAAATACATCACATAGAAAATCCAACATTATGACAATAAATGAAATTACATGTCTTCATCACTTGTATATTTTTCATTTTCCTTTGCTATTTGAAGGCTCATCGACCTTCTCAACTTTAGCTGCAATAATTATTTTTATGCAAGAGTGAGCAAAACAATTGCTCACTAGATATAACAATAAATCAACAAAAGAATAATAACTGCCAATGAATAGGCTCATCAATACTGAATAGTACTCTATCAATGATAATCAACAACGAGAATCAAACTAAGAAATATGTCTGAGGGTCATAAGACCACAAACTATGTTCACGGTTACAAGTAATCTTTTAATTTTAACCTTAACAGTTATACTGTAGGAACTTCACGTACTTAGGGGGATCAGCCCTTCGTACTATGTATTGTGCACAAACATCTTAACGCATTGCGTATCTCCTATAATAGGGTTGTTCTTCTCAGTTTTTTAGTACAAGTCCGCACTAAAGAAAGTTTGGTTTGGATAAACTTCCAAGGGTAATTTGAAGTTTAACGATCATCAAATAGTGGACTAGTTGAATTAGTAGGGTTTATTAACACAACAGTTGTTTACTAACAACATAATATAAAGAAATTGAGAATCATAGGTGAATTGACTATATACTAATTCATGCTTGAAAATAACTAGAGAGCATAAGCATTAAATAAAATGAATAAAATGATAAACCTTTGCTTGAACAATAATAAGCTAGGCCTATGATCTTGTCAAATTAAAAAACTAATTACTGAATATACACTAATCAATAGCAGGCTGGAAATAAAGCTTGCTCAACATGATAATAACTTGTGCATAGAAATTTTAAGACAAATAGTTCAATATTAGAGACGAGAGTTCAAGAAGTTACATCTATCATGAGGAAATAGAACTTAAGAAACTTGCTTAGTTATAAACAAGTTAGAATAACTCATTTATGATTAGAATACAAGACTTGCTTGGATAACATTAGAATTAGAGCTTGCCCGAATAAAGATTAAGAATAAAAGGATTTGCTTAATCAATGCTTAGAAAAAGAACTTGCTCAATGTAAAAGATAAGGTTTAGAAACTTGCCTCGTGCGTAAGCTATAAATTACAACTCACGTTCTCCTACACATAATATTAAAATTACAATATCTATTAGATATACTAACATCCACATTCCAAAACAATATTTACCTCTAGCTAAACTTGTTATTTTAGTACAAGCCTCACCTTACCATACATATTTTAGAATCACAAGTGTACATTTCATAACACTTATTCATTGTTCATTATTTTTAAATCATACCTATCATTTTCACCGATTACTAACTTTACATTTTAGAGTTACTAACCACGTGATACTATTCTGTTTTAACCTTTATATTACATTTTTCTCACTTTAATACATCACTAAACAAGGTTAAAGTTTCAAAGTCTGCAGAATTAACAGACTTCACTGGGTCTGACAGACTACTGGCGCGGCCGCGCCAATTTTGCTTAGGATTACTGCGCGCCCGCGCTACGCATCAGTTTCAGTTTTGCAAAATGTGATCTCGACACTGTTCTTAAGCCAACTAACACGAATTTCACCTACAAAACAGTAAAATTAACATACATAGTTGGTACAGAACTAACACAAACATAATTCCTTACATATTTAACCATTTAACACAATTAAACAACAACTTCAACTAATTTAACTTCTTAAATTTCATGTTTTCATATAAAAACACCATTTTTGACATTCTTTACAAAAATCATCACTGTGATCACAATTCTTGCTCAAATTTCTTCATTCAAACTACGTTCTCTTTGTTTCTTAATGAACCAGCATAATCAAAACTCAATTTACAGTTTAACATACAAATTGACCACTAAAATTGGTACTTTCACAAGCCATATGAGAAATATATACACTGTAGTTACTTTTCCTACTTTTAACTGTAATTATCATACAAATTCTTATCTAAACAATAGTTCTAGCATCACAACACATACAATCACCATAATTTAGTTGTATAGCAACCATTCGAAAAGATGGAATTCACAGAATATAAAAATTATTGCCGTGAAACATATATATGTATAATATCAAAGTTATGAATAATACCTTCAATTAACTTGAACAATCTTTGCTAACACCACATAAATTGCTTGAAAACTTAGAACTTTCTCTCAAATTCTCTCACAAACTCTCTGTATTTTCTTAGGCTTAGCAAACAACTAGAATGCGTAAACAAATTGATAACCAAGCCAATAACAATATACGCAAAAAAAAACTGATAGACCATAATAAGCGTACTTAATATAATATCAGTTACTAAATATAACGTATAGATTATAAATTTATTTTATTTTATTTATTTTACTTATTTTATTTATTATAATAAAATTTAAAATTTCAAAAGCCATAAGGCTTTGTTTGGCAGAACTCTTTAAAAATTGAAGACTTAATATCCTTAAGCCTTGTTTGACAAAACTAATTTAAACTCCTTTAATTTATTTTAATAAACAATTTAGTTCATAATTTATACTCACATATTATTTATTTGGATTTCCATATCCAACATTAATCAAATAAATTAATTACTCATACTATATTTTAAATAATTTTCCACTTAAACAATAATCACCAAAATTATAATCTCATAATATTTATTTAATAATTTAACATACCACTTTAAATTATTAAATTAAAACAATAATATAACGTCTCATGTTATATTACAACTCTCCAAATTATAAATTAATTTCATTTAGGATATTATCTAATAAATTTAAATTCATAAATATTTACTAGCAACCATCATATCAATAAAATATTTATTCAACAATAAACACATCAAATAAATATTTACATCACTCAATAAATATTTAAATTACAATTTAAAATTCTAGATTGTTACAATACCAACCCCCACCTCAGCAAAAAAGGAAGCCTAGCCTGGAAGATCTCCTCTCCAGATATATAGCTCAGAACGAGACTAGAATTAATAGGTAAGAGGTCTCCATTCGGAATTTAGATAATCGGGTGGGACAATTGGCTACTGCCCTTAATAACCATCCCCAAGGCACCTTGCCGAGTGACACTGAGGTGAATCCCAAGAGGGAGGGCAAAGAGCAATATAAAGCAGTCACTCTTCGGAGTGGCAAGGCATTGAATGAAACTGGAGGAGAAATATCAACATTACAACCGAAAGTTATTGTAGAGGAGAGCAGTGTTGAGCCCAATAGTGATAATTCTGGGGGAGAAGGGAACATGCCAAAGGTAACCACAATACCAGCTCTTACTGGTAATAAGCCTAGTCCTGTAATACTGTAACGACCCCAAAATTCATACAATTTAATTCTCAATCTCGATCATTATCAATACATCTTTATTCTGATCTTATATCATTAATCGATGTTAAACTTAATAAAATGCGAAATAATTTTTAAATTTCTGTCTACTTTCTTTAATTCCCTGAATCTAAACCTTTATCATTACATAACTTTGATTTAAATTTATTTTTATGAATCGTTTTATCAGAGTTATTATAAAATAAAACTTACATCCAGGTTGAGTACCCTTTATATTTCAGATAAAATTAAATTTTATAACTCAACATTTATTAAATATTATATATTATCAAATACATCGTCTGGAACCTTATTCATGCTTCGAAAACATTAACTTAGGCCCCTTTCTAGCCTCCTATCTCATAGTCGTGCTCCATATTCGGCCCACCCACTCTCTCTTAGCTTTTTCCTCCTTATACTTGGTTCTATTTTGAGGTTTTCTGGCTCCTCCAAATATGCCGCTACCGAAAACTACTTATTGCTAGACCATGGCAAAGTCCAGTGGCCTTCTAGTTGTGCTTTCTTCTTGCTTATGTTAGTAGGGGAGTATGTTGATGTATTTCACTTTGAGCCGTTTGGATCTGGATATGGTGCCATCTTCTTCGGTTTTGAGTTGGGTTTGTTTGGTTGAGGGTGTGGTCCTGCTATGGATTTTCTTAATTTGATTTCAAGCTTTCATGGGTTTAATCAATTTGACAATTTGTGTGATTCTGATCTGACTTTTATGCCTAACTGATTATCTTTCAATTGATTAGATCTGGATGTTTTGATGGTTCTGTGGCTATCGCTGGTTTTTGCAATCAATTAAATTTGAGCCTCTTGCTAATCATTTAGTTATATTTATTTGATGTTCTTTCCTTTAAATCTGTTCGTGCAATGGATTTAAAGAGTTTTCGGTTTTTCTTGGTGCTTGCTTCGATTGGCCAGATTTGATTGGTTGATTTGGTGGTTCCATGGTGGACTGCCGGTGATTACCTTCCTTGCAGAAAATGAGATGTGGTCCAACCGTTGTCCCGTGGGTACTATTATTGGGCAGAGTGGCGATGGCTGGTGATGGCTGCTGATGGATGAGCAACTGGGCCCCATTATAATTTCAAATTTCAAGTTATTTTTCCGGGTCCTTTACACTAATATACAACAATTAGAAAGTAATTACAAAAATAAAACATACACAACATAATTACAAAAATGAAACATACACAACATAATTACAAATTTACGTGCTAAAATCACGTGTCATTAATTCCTACACGTCGGTTACCGAATTTCATATTTGAAATTAACCGTTCTTAAAATCATGCAATTTTGAAATCGGAACAACAGATCAACGACAAGACGAAGCCGAAACCTCCTGTCGCGAGTAAACTTTTAATCGGAGAAGACGAAGTCGGTTGTCACGACACATCTCTAAGATCGAAAATAGCCTCCAAAATCAACAACGCCTTCTAGTTCAGTAACCAAATACTGCATTGATTAATTAATACAAGATCAACATCAATTTCAATACAACAATACTTGAGGTATGTTATTTTAAAATTTACAATCATACATTTATCTATTGTTACAAATGAATTACTATTTTGGTTACCTTTCTTAGATTTTTTGCACTTAAAATGATCACACAGTAATAATAGTGAATGCTTTGATTGCAAGATGAATTTGAAAATTTGGTTACTGCTTTCTACATTGGTTACTGCTTAACATTACATTAGTTATTGGTTATGCTGTATTGGTTACTGCTTAACATTACATTGGTTACTGTCTGATGATGACTTGGTTACTGTGTGTTGCTGCATTGGTTACTAACTAATAATGCTTTTGTTACTGTGTAATATTATAATGGTTGCTTATGAAGACTTGGTTACTGACATTGGCTAAATTGGTTACCGTCTAACATTGAACTAGTTATTTGGTTACTTAACTATTTATTTGGTTACTTAACATTACATTTGTTATTGATTATGCTGTATTGGTTACTGCTTAACATTACATTGGTTACTGTCTAACTATGTCTATGTTACTATTTAATGTTGACTTGGTTAATGTATAATGGTACTAACTAATGTTGCATTGGTTGCTAACTAATAATGACTTAATTACTGTGTGTTGCTGCATTGGTTACTGACTAATAATGATTTTGTTACTGTGTAATATTATAATGGTTGCTTATGAAGACTTGGTTATTGACATTGGATAAATTTGTTACCGGCTAACATTGAACTAGTTATTTGGTTACTTAACTAGTTATTTGGTTACTTAACATTACATTGGTTATTGATTATGTTGTATTGGTTACTACTTAACATTACATTGGTTACTGTCTTGCATTGGTTACTAATTGATAATGACTTGATTACTGTGTGTCATTGCATTGGTTACTGACTAATAATGATTTTGTTACTGTGTAATAGTATAATGCTTACTTATGAAGACTTAGTTACTGACTAATGCTAAATTGGTTACCATCTAACATTGATTTGGTTACTTACCAATACTTATTTTGTTGACAGACAATGGAGTTAATTCCAGTTGTACTTTATTTTAACGGCACATGGGCTGATAGTAACCAATACACAAAATTTGAAGTTACCGGCATACTAGTTCCATCAACAAGTTTGTTCAAAGAAATGCTAACCAAAATATGCATTGCATTACGGCTAGACACAAACGCAACAACATTGTCGATCAAATTTCAGATTAGAAGCGACATTCCACCTATCATTATATCAGATGAATCAACCTTACAATTCTTTTTGGAAATGAGTAGGAAATCTGATGAACAAGGTAAATTTTCACTGATTGTGGATATTGAACACATAATGGGACGCACAACAATTTTGCATAACTTGACAAATGTAGAAGAATCTACAATTCACGATATAATGCCAATCAGATCGACACAAAGGAATTCAGCACTAGTTCCGCTAGCAAGACAAGAATGCCAATTTCGAACGCAATATGCTGATCAGCTTGCAATGAAAATTATTGAACAACAACAAGACATACAACATGAAAAATCATATGCGGAAGAACGATATGATGATGTAATATTGGATCCGAATGAACGTAATGCAAAATTACATCAAACCTACAAAGACAAAAAAATCCTATCACAAGCTATGAGGCTGCATTCGATTAGAAAAAACAGACAACACAAAGTCCAACGAACAAGTTATAGAGACTTTGTGCTAGTGTGCGTATACGATGAAAATTGCAAATGAAAGATGAGAGCATCAAGTTTCTGAAAAACCAGTATATTCAAGGTGAGAGAATTTAACGACATCCACACTTGTTCGGTCAATGTATTGTTGGGAGACCACAGACAGGCAAATAGTGAGTTGGTCAGTGAATGCATAATGTAAAAAATAACAAATTTGAAGAAAATATACACACCAACCGATATTGTGGAAGATATGATGTCAGAATATAATGTGTCTATCTCTTACCAAAAAGCATGTATATCGAATGAGAAAGCGTTGAAAAAGGTGAGAGAAAATCCACACGACTACTCACTCATCCCATCATGGTTACACATGTTGAAGAAAATAAATCCAGATAAGACTATAAAATATTTTATTGGTTTTACATCATTAGACAGTAACCAATATGATGTTACACAGTAACCAATACATCATTACACATTAGAAGGTTACCATTGTAAATTTGATTACTGCTTAATGCTGTCTTGGTTACCTTCATGCAACATGTTGTTAATGTCTAATGCATTGGTTACTAAGCATGTGGTTACTGTCTAATGCTATATTGGTTACTGTCTAATGCACTGGTTACTAAGCATGTGGTTAAAAAAATAGCATTATTCAGTAACCAATTAAGTATTATACAGTAACTAATATAGCATTATACAGTAACCAATACACCTTTTGACATTATATGTGTTAGTATGTATGTTTAGTTACTAAACCTTTATACAATTTGTATACGGTTATTATACATGTTTGGTTTACCTTAATATGCATGTTAAGTTACTAAATGTAGTATACAAGTTGTATACCATTAACCACATGAACGGTTACCGATAACTAGTAATTTGGATACTGTATACTACTTGTAATTCTAATGATAATACTGATTTTCATATCAGGTTCCGTCACAGCCCTTGAGTTGGAAACAAATGGCCGTTTCAAGTATCTATTCTTTGCCATTGGAGCGTCCATTCAAGCATGGCACCATTGTTTTCCAATCATTGTAATCGATGTCACGTTCATACAATCAACTTACGGGGGGACACTACTGATAGTAAGCACACAAGATGCAAACCGAAACATTATTCCGATTGCTTTTTCAGTTGTTGACAGCGAAAATGAAATGTCTTGGAGATGGTTTTTCATAAATTTGAGAATTGCTTGTGGAGTTAGGGAAGGTCAATGTATTGTTTCAGGCAGGCATGAAGCAATTATACAAGGACTGAATTTTGTGTTTCCGAATATCATGCATGGTTCCTGCACATATCATATACTGAAAAATATAAAAAACAAATTCAAAAAAAAAAAGAGAAGAAGTTAAACAGGCTTACAACGGGGCTTGTAGAGCTTACACTGTTGAACAATTCAACAAACACATGGCTGAACTTGATGCCATTGATCCTCGAATAAGGACATATCTGGAGGAAGAGGTCAGATTGGATAAGTGCACCAGGCTCCATGGGACTGTAAGTAGGTACTCAACAATGACTTCAAACACAGCCGAATTTATTAACAATGCAATCAAGTTTATCAAGAATCTTCCAGTTGCGTCAATGATTGAATGCCTACGTTGTCTGGTTCAGAGATGGTATTTCACAAACAAACAAGCAGCCATATCAACATTCACAACTCTTTCCACAACGGCTGAGAGAAGGTTGCAATCTAATATCTTTAATTCAAAGATACTTAAGGTAATTAATACTTGATTTAAATTATTGCATCCTAATTTACATTTGCAACTTATTGATTATTATTAACTTGGTTACTTAATAATGCTAAATTAGTTACTGTGCAACATTTTATTGGTTACTGACAATTGCTGGCTTGGTTACTGTGTAACCATATAATGGTTGCTGCCTATTGCTGAGTTGGTTACTGTGTAAAATTATACTGACTAACAGTAACTTGAATAATATTACTGACTAATACTGACTTGGTTACAGACTAATGCTAACTTACTTAATGTGCAGCATTATATTGGTTACTGACTACTACTGAATTGCTTACTGTGTAATTATATAATGATTACTGTATAATGCTTATTTGGTTACTGTGTAACATCATACTGGTTACTAATCAATACTGACTTAGTTAATATGTAACATTATAATGTTACTGAGATTTATAATTATTTCTTTTATATTAGTGGTTACTTATTAACTAACATTCTGGTACTAGTTAATTGGTTACTGTATATTTGGCATGCAACTGTTAATCTGATTATATGCATTGGGTGTTGTAGGTTGAGACATCAAACTTAGTGATTTTTACTGTTTACGATGTCTCTAAACAGTATATTGTGGACATCGAACAAAAGACATGCACATGTCATAAATTTCAGTACCATGAGATGCCTTGTCCGCACGCTGCTGCTGTTATAAGCAAGATAAATTTGAGCTGTTATGATTTTTGCTCAAGAAATTACACTAAATCAACTTTGGTCGAGACATATTCAGCTTCCATCATGCCATTAGATGACAAAGAAAACTGGGATGTATCAGAAGAAGTAAGAAACATATATATAAAACCACCCAACACAAGAAGACCAGCAGGAAGACCAAAAAAAAGGAGGTACAAACAAGGATCTGAAATCAAAATTCAAAACAAATGCAGCAGGTGCCAAGAAAAAGGACACAACAGGAAAACATGTAATAATCCCCCGGTTTTAAGACCACTAAAAAGGGTTTGATATAGTACAGTTAAATTAATAGTTTAAATACATGAATGTATTATTGTTTACTTTGAGTAACCATTAAACGATTGGTTTGTAAAATTTTTGATTGTGTATAGTAAACAAAATTGTTATTAATTTATATATTGATTTTTGATTTCAATGAAACATTAACAATAACAGTAATCAAATAAATACATAACAGGAACCATAACAGTTTTTAATGGTAACCACATAATTACATAACAGTAACCATAACATTAACCACCTAATAACATAACAGTAACCATATCGGTTTTTAACCAAATAATTACATAACAGTAACCATAACAATGTTTAATGGTACCCAAATAATTACATAACAGTAACCATCACAGTAACAATACCATTTTATAATGGTAACCACAATATAAACAACCTGTATATCCAGTAACATATAATTAAAAGGGTATTGAAGTTTATGAAACCCATGTATACTCACACATGTACACTTAACATATTACATATGTCCTAATACAATATTGTAACTTTCTGGTTACTATCAAATCATTATCTGGTTACCTATTTATACATGATTGGTTACCAACTTTATATTACAAAATTATAATTGGTTACCATTTTATACATGACAGTAACCATAACAGTAACCATACTAGTTTTTAATGTAAACCAAATAATTACATAACAGTAACCATAACAATGTTTAATGGTACCCAAATAATTACATAACAGTAACCATCACATTAACCACCTACTTTCATAACAGTAACCATACCAGTTTATAATGGTAACCACAACATAAACAACCTGTATATCCAGCAACCTGTAATTAAAAGGGTATTGAAGTTTATGAAACCCATGTATACATAATACATGTACACTTAACATATGATATATGTCCTGATACAATCTTGTAACTCTCTGGTTACTATCAAATCATTATCTGGTTACCCCTTTATACATGATTGGTTACCAACTGTATTTTTTAAAAAAATTCAACAAACACAACTTAAAAAGAAACAAAATACCAACCAACAAACAATATCTCTTTCATTAATGCTAATATAATCAAATATGTAATCACATCTACATAAGATCCAATGAACATCAAAAAATCATAAACCATACACAAATGTTGTGTATAACACCAAAACTTAAAAAAAAAATACACAACACAATTAATAAAGACAAAACAACAAAATTCGAACTAATCAAAATCTGGAACAAATCTTCCTGAAAATTCTCTATCAGTATCATAGCCCTCCAACTGCTTGTTCCTTGCATGCATATATAGGTTTGTGCATAATTTTTTCCGATACTGTGCAATGGGGAAAGGAATAGGAATCTTATCAAACTTCTGACGAATGACATGCTCAGCAAAACAAATTGTGAACATCCCACAATAACTGTAACAACAAACAACATATAACAAAAATCAAAAATAAAATTAACCTATATGTAATAATTAAAAAAATGTACACAATTTAACCCTTACCCCTCTACTTGTTCAGGAACTGTTTCAACAAATTCCAACTCAATTATATCGTCTTTGTCCTTGTTGCGATATGGTTCACTGCTGAAGTCAATGTCAGACCTATCCTTCCAAAAACCAGACTTGCGCAGTAGTATGGGAAGAATGAAGATGTACGGCTCATAAACATCAGATATTTTAGTTTGCATGGATTTCCTTTTTGGTTGTAGAGAATTGTAAACAGTTAGATACCTACGATGCACATCAAAAGTCAACAACAACCAATGGTCCAGTGATGACATATGAATTGGGAACAACACATAGTCAACGTTCCTCCATGGTGTGTTGACATCCATAAACAGCCCATGTATGTATTCAGCAACATCACCCTCCCTAGACAGAATAATTTTATCACAATTTTTTTTGTATACTCCTCGAAAAGAGCGGTGATCTTGCAGTGAAACCAACAATCCGTGGTCGTTACCCTTATAGGAACACTTTCGGAATGTCTTGCCATTTTACGGAAATAATACAACGCAACATTGATGTGCTGAGCCAAAAAAAAATTAATAGGATATTAACAGTTGTTGGAAAATGCAAGTATGCGATGAATGTAACTAAATAATGTAAACATAACTACAAAAACATGATTTTTTTTTAAAAAACTCACATCGTCGTCTAACCACTGCCCAGACATCTTTAATTTATAGAACCACATCTTCGATGATATTGCAATGGATCCAAATACAAAAGAAGGCATGATAATATCGTTCTTTCCAGAAAATTTATCCGTCCTTCAATATAATAACATAATATTAGTATACACACTAACATTAACAATTACCCTATTAAGATACACACTACTACAAATCAAACTTGCACGTTCTATAATTAACATACTAATCAACCAACTTAATTTTAAACAGTACCCTGTTAACCAACAAATATTAAAATCATAACCATAATCAAATAGTAACTAATACATAACTAATAGGTAACCAAAACATAAACTAATATTAACTAGAATATAAAGTAATAGTAATCATAACATTTATTTAATAGTAATCACACCATTTATTTAATATTAACATTTATTTAATATTTAATATTATGCAATAACCAAAACAGCATTAGTCAGTAATCAATTAAGCATTATACAATAACTAATGTAATGTTACACAGTAACCAATGCAACATTCGACAATAACCAATACATCATTACACAGTAACCAAAACAGCATTATATAGTATAATGTTGCCCAGTAACCAATACAGCATACCAAAATCAGTAAACTAATCAACAACTTAATTTTAAACATTAATCTGGTAACCAAACCATAATCACATAGTAACCGAAACATAACTATTAGGTAACCAAAACATAATCTAATAGTAACCAGAATATACAATAATAGTAACCATAACATTTATTTAATATTAACTATATATTACTACAATAATACAAACTTATTTGTTTCATAAGAAACTATAGCATTGTTAACAACAAAAAATAAACCTTTTTCTGTTGTTTATTCCAATTTTGAACCATTCTTCAAACAATGCCTCTTCAAATTTTGAGGGCATCTCCATGCATGATTTGGGGAATGCACTTAAACGTGCAAGTGTTTGACTAGCAGCACCCACTACAGTAGATGATGAACCAGCCGATCCGAACGCTGCTGTATATGGAGACCGTAAAATGGCACTCTTTGCAGGTTCACGTACAGGTCTACCACCAGCTTTGTGGACACTCTTCTCCAACTCATCACACTTAGCTATGTCCTGTGTGGTGAGAACCATAAAATCAAGAGCATACATGCTTGCTGCCTCACATTTCTTCCCCTTTTTTAGTTGACATAAAAAGGTAATATATACGATTAGTAACCTGAATAATATAAACTAGTAACTAACTGACTGTACAACAACCAACAAACTAAAATGAACATGTTATATTAGTAATCTGAATAACATAAACTAGTAACCAAATCATAATATAATAGTAGCCAAATCACAATATAATGGTAACCAAAACACAATATCATAGTAACCAATTCACTATATAATGGTAACCAAAACATAAATAACATTTAAATAAATAATGACACATAATTATAACACTAACCTTATAGCATCATACACAACAATCTCTTTCCCAGTACATTGGCTTAATATGTCAAAAGACGGAATGTCATTATTATTGTCAATCTGCGCAAAATAAAGAACCATTTAATTAAAACAAAAGACATATATCACATAACAAAACAAACAAATATGTCTAATCTTGACATCTTCTTCATCATCATTATTTTTTTTTCATCAGGTTCTTCAACCATAACAGCACGTTCAACTTCATTAGCAATCTCAATTACATTCACATTATTCTTCTCCACGAATATTGACACATCATCACCAACTTCATTACCCAATTCAATTTCATTCCCACCCTTCTTCTCAACTTCATCCAACACATCATCACCATCATTATTCTTATTCACTTTTGAACCATAATCAACATCCTCATCAACATGGACCTCCTCCACCATGACATCAGCATCCTCATCAGCAACATCATCAGCAGCTTCATCACCTTCACCACCTTCACCGCCTTCATCGCCTTCATCACCTTCATCACCTTCATCGTCATCATCATCATCATTATCATCATCAGAATCACCATCAAGCTTTTTGTTCCCCACGTCTTTGATAGCACGTAACTCATCTCTAATAATGGACCTAAGGTCCCTGCATAACTGGACATGTAAAAGCTGCATTTCATCTTTAACTTTCCAAATTCTTTCTTCAATTCAGGAACTTTCTTCTCCAACGGCCTAAACCGTGCATCAATTGCCTCTTTCACAACAGATATATCAACACCAATGTTGTCAGCCTTCACTTTTTTTTCCTACTTTCTTGTCACCATCCTTCCCATTAAAAAAGTGAAAACCGCCCAAATCAAGCCGATCCTTCTCCTCAACCGTGGGAATCAAACTGTCTATCCTCAGCTGAAAAATAATAAGTACACTTTAGTATATATTCTAACAAATAATGTTCAATTACAGTGAAATAAACAGTAAATAAAAAATCATAAAACATAATTAGTAACCAAATACATATATATAGGTAACCAAATGTACAATAAGTAGTAACCAACTAAATGTATAAAGGTAATCAAATATGTATATTCGGGTAGCCAACAACATTGTTATTAGTAACCTTAATGTAATCTAATCAGTAATCGTATGTGAATATTCAAGTAACCAAAAATATTGTTATTATTAACATGCATATAAAATAATCAGTAACCAAACGTGTATATAAAGGTAACTAACTACTTTGTTGATAGTAAACTTAACATAATATTTCAACTTACCAAGTATATAACTAAAATGTAACCAAATTACTTTATTAGTAGAAAACAACATACCTGTCCGGAACAAAAAACTAATTCATTCAACTTGTCATTTGAAAGCGGCTTCATTAACTCCTTCCATATGAATAAACGGACATCCGACGGATGCTCGTCATTGCATATACCCCGATTTTTGAATGTCAGAATAGTTTCAAACTTAAAAACTTGGAATACATACGGAAGCCCATTCAACTTGTACAATTTGGTGTAATGATCCATGTAAAAATTGTATGTTGAAACACCATTCTTTCCTTTCCTATAACGCCCCTTCAAAGCATTAGACAAAGAGTACTTTGTCATCTCAAAAGCAACTTTCCCACAAGGAAAACTACTAACATCGCCATAACACAAAAAATTAACCATTGCCCCATCAACGTAATTTTTAGAAAATGTGCACATAATGAAATTAAAGACCAAAAAAATCATAGACATCTTAATAGCCTCGTCATCATCGTCAAAAACTGCCTTCCTATATTTCCTACCTATACTACTACGTGTCACAGCTTCGTCACCAAAAACCAATAAGCATATTCTCCATACTTTATATGGACTTATATCATCCTCACCTTTCCATCTCAACCCAGATATCATACAAAACTCAGGCAAATCGAACCTGACCCTTTTCTCTCCGAACAAAAACCATATTTCACCGTCATCCCTCTGGTGAACCTCCCTCACAAGAGCGTGGTGAATAATCTGGGAATACATTTGGTGCTCACCAAACTCAAGAAAATTCCCAAAACATGTTGCCTTAAATTTATCCAGCTGACTCTTATTCAATTTATTTGCAATGATACTGGGGACCTCCATGTCGCACCAATATATCACTTTTTCGGTGAATTTTCTGTTGCATTCCTCGTAATAAAGACCCCATAACTGCAAGTAAACAAAATCAGATTTATAAAATTAACCAACCAATCATATGATAGTAACCAAAACAACATAGACAAGTAACCAATATAGCTTTAGTCAGTAAACAAGACATCATTAATCAGTAACCAATCCAGCATTAGACAATAACCAAGACAGCATTACACAATATAATAGTTAGACAGAAACTAATAAATCATTAGACAGTAACCAAGACAGCATTATACAGTAAACAACATGTTACAAGAAGGTAACCAATGTAAATTGGTTACTTATTAATGTTGTCTTGATTACCTTCATGCAACATTCTGGTTACTGTCTATTACATTGGTTACCAACCATGGGGTTACCAATCAGTAGTCAGTAATATTATGCAGTAACCAAAACAGCATTAATCAGTAACCCATTCAGCATTATACAGTAACCATTACAACATTAGTCAGTAACCAAAATAGCATTATTCAGTAACCCATTCAGCATTATACAGTAACCAATACAATGTTACACAGTAACCAATACAAATTTAGACAATATATTTATTAGACAGTAACCAAGACATCATTATACAGTAACCAAGACATCATAAGACAGTAACCAAAATAACATTACACAGTAACCAATACATCATAAGACAGTAACCAGTATGTTACATGAAGGTAACCAATATAAATTATTTACAGATTTATGTTGTTTTGGTTACCTTCATGCAACATGGTGGTTACTGTCTAATACATTGGTTACCAATCATGTTGTTACCAAGCATTAATCATTAATATTATGCAGTAACAAAAACAGTAATTAGTTAGTAACCAATTAAGCATTATACAGTAACCAATAAAATGTTACACACTAGGCAATATAACCTTCGACAGTAACCAAAACAACATTAGATAGTAACCAAAACAGCATTAGATAGTAACCAAAACATCATTAGACAGTAACCAAAATATCATTAGACATAATAATGTTGCCCAATAACCAATATAACATACCAAAATCTAACACCAAACATTTATATGATCGTAACAATAACAACATTTAAATTAACACACCTTTAAAATTCTTTGAGTTGGAATTATCTTCTGGATAAGTACTTCAACTTCATTATTAACAGGGACATCAAAATCAGAGCCTAATTGCACTTCGGTTTGTTTAATATCACTATGTATCACCAAACTACTTTCATTCTTACTCGATTTATTACCTACGTCCTTCCTCTTTCCCTTCCCCTTTCCCTTTCCCTTGCTCTCCACAACAAACTTCTTCAACTTCTTAACAGACTCACCCTCCACAATCCTTTTTCTCTTTCCATCTTTCTTCCTTGTACCATTCCTTGTATCAACCATTCTATACAAAACATAAAAACAATACAAACCAAAACAATGAATACTCCATTCTGTTGTAAACTACTTTAATATATAATATATTAAACTATTAAGAAAATACTCACTTGAAGCAATAATAAACCTCAGATTCGATCAATGTAGAAGAATAACGAGTAATAATGACAATGAACCAGACTGCAACCGCGATAACGAGTAACTGAACCAGACTGCAATAGTGATAACGAGTAACAACGACAATGACGAACAACGAATATGGCGAACAACTAAACAAATATGATAGAGATGAAGAACGCACGAACAGAGATGAAGAACAATCACCGAAAACAAGCGTTGTTAACTCCGATTACGAGTTTAGTCACGACAGAGGAGAGAAACAAGGGTTTCAGCATGCAAGGTTTGGTAACTGTAGAGTCCCAAACAAATGATAGGTGGTTATTACGCGTTTAAAAAAAATAATCATTTGCCATGTCAACCCATTAATATTAATCCCTTAAATTAAGGACTCCTAATTATATTAGTATTATAAATATATATGATGAAATGTTATATTTTTGTAATTATTTTATGAGTGTATGATTTCTGTAATTACTTTCATAAATATATTATAATATGTAATTGTTCCTATTTTTCCTTGGCTGGGGCCCACGGGATTCAATAGATTGGTCAATCCTGCAGCTTGTCATTGAACTTGGGTCACGGTTTGGGTCGTTTAAGGACTTGTGGTTTGATGATTTGCTTTGATACCCACGTGGGCCAACTCCTTTTAGCCGGATGAGCTGTTGGGCTTTATCTGTTTGTTTTGTGTTCTTTTATTTAGGGTCCTTAACACTAATATACAACTATTAGAAAGTAATTATAAAAATAAAATACACACAAAATAATTACAAAAATAACACAAACACAATATTATGTTGATAAAATCACGTATCATTAACTCCTACACGTCAGTTACCGACTTTCATATTAGCAACTAACCGCACTTAAATTTATGCAACTTTAAAATCGGAACAACAGATCAACGACAAATCTATCGGAGAAGACAAAAACTTCTGTCGCGACTCTAAGATCGGAGAAGACGAAACCTTTTGTCGCGACGCAACTTTGAGATCAGAAAATAGCATACAAAATCAACAACTTCTTCAAGTTCAGTAACCGAAAACTTACGACCACGAAGTGATTGTTGATTACACAAGATCAACAGCAATTTCGATACAAATTTGAATAATGAGGTATGTGAATTTAAAACTTATATGCACATAGTTACCTATGGTTACTATAAATTCCTATATTGGTTACCTTTCTTAAGTTTTTTGCACTAAAAAATGGTCACAAAGTAAGAATACTGAATGTTTTGATTCCAAAATGTATTTGAAAATATATTTTATATTATGGTTACTAAATAGAAATAAATTGGTTACTACTGTTTATTATAAATTGGTAGCTAAATAAAGGCAGGATCGAGAGAAATACTAATTAAGCACGTCTGTCAACGATTTACAGAGGATAAAAGCCACAACGCCATAACACGGCTAAAGACAAAGTCCTAAACGTGACTTGGGTGACGTTCCACTTAATCAAGTATCAACCTCATTCTATCTCATTTAATAAAAATGACATGAATATTTTAAAGGCATATTAAATATATATTAACAGATAAATTATTACATATATGATCTCATAAAGTTACTGTTAGTTTGGGGGTCTACCCAAAACTATAAGCCTGCAGGTTTCTTTCTGTATAGCTTCTTTAGTAGAAACTATTAATTGTTCTGATGAATAAGAACGACTATGATTATTTGTTACAGTTTGATATGCTGTTTTGTAACGATTAATGTTTTCGATATGATAATCTAAAAGCTCAAGTAAAGAAACATAATAATTAGCAGAAGCAATAATTTAAACTTACAGTAGAGCTCTGCAGATCTTTAAACTTTAAACTTTATATATATTAAATAGTTTACAAAGGAGAGTGAGTACAGAGAAAATGTGAAGGAAAACTCTGCCTTAACAACGAGTGAGGTCTCCCAATTTATACAACTGAGAAGATAAGAAAGGATCAGACGTGTCCTTGTCAGTGGAGTCGATCAGTAATCCTTATCTTTTCTTCTTTAATTCTCAGCCGTAGGAGGTGGAAGGCGTGAGATAGGTTGTCGGTTGAGTGGAGCATTATTGAGGACAGCTGGTGACGTTTACTGATAATGGAGAGAGCAGCTGGCTTGACTTTTTAGAAGGTGGAGACACTGTTATTGTCTTTTTCTGATTATTGGTTAACCTTTCTGTAGTGCGGGATAGCTTTATGCTTTTCCTTTTCCTTTCTTGTCCTGTTCCATCTTTTCAAAAATCATAGAGGTGAGAGAATCCCAGAAATCTCCTATAGTGGGTTTTGGCTCTTGGCTTTCACCAGCTAAGACACTGAACACATTGTCATCCTGTTCAGATCCTTCATCATTAACTGTTTTCATAGAAACATCATCCTGGACTAAGGATTGTAAGAATTGAGTTTTCATATAATCCATAGTTTTGACTAACAATTGTGTTTCAGTTAGATTTGGGAATTTATGTTTCAAATCAATTTGAATTTTGATAAAAGGATTAACTGGTACTGATGAAGGAAGGCTATGAGGGATAACATCAAGGCAAGCCTGAGTATGATTCTTTACGATTTTGAGAAGTTCAGGTAATGTAGGATTAAGTCATTTATCCCACCATTTGGTAAAGAATACCCTTTTAAGACGGGGGATTTTATTATGATAATTGCATTGGAAATCCCATTTCCAGATCCAAGGGATACCAAAACAGATTATAAAATGGGCCAGTAATTTGAGCATGGATAAATCTTTATTTACTGGTATATGGGCATAAGCAACTTGTCACTCCTTGAATGCGGTTTGGACAGATTCTGGTAAAGTTTCAATAGTAATTCTGAACTTATCCCACCAAACAAAACTTTTCATTTTTAAGGACATCAGGACAGATACGGATAAACCAAGTATAGTTATGGATAGGATTCTGATAATAGAATACTATTGTAAAGGAATCAATATAATCCTAATAGCTGTATCTGGTTTTTGTTGTATGACTAGAGTCAACAGTTCGGGTGGTATGAGGATTAATACCCCAATTAGCAAGAGGCATGATACTCTTGATAGTTATTTTACTGTATTAGATTGGACTGGTTGGCTTAGTAGGATCATGAAGCGTATTCTTAATGTCCATAAATGCTGTTTCAATGATAATATGTTCATAAACATAGCGGTACTGATTAAAACGAGGAGGAGACTGTTGAGTCGTTAAATAACGTCTCTTTATCTCCCATGGATCTTTCATCCATTTCTCATCATTCTGGTCAATGATCAATACTGTTTCTTCCACATATTTGTTTGGAATATACTGTTCTGGTAATAGAAGAATATCTTTTACTGTAGGTTGGCTAGAAGAAGCCGAAGAATTACTGGGTTGAGTATTCAGACTCGGGAATTCTGTATAATAGAAATTAGTTCTGCCTCGGCCTCGTTGATCGCGACCATGGCCTCTACTGGTCATTCCTGCAAATATTCTCTAGTTAGAAAATCCGGTAAAGAATTCTGTTTTCTTTTTATATATTCAATATCAAAGTCAAATACTGATAAAGTACTTTACCAAGTTGCAAATATCTGTTTAGATGCTAAATTTTGAACATCTTTTTTAAATATCTGTTTTGCAGCTGAGCAATCAACTCGGATTAGAAAGTGCTGGTTCAAAAGATCATCTTGAAATTTTAAAACACATTTAGCAATTGAAAGACATTCCTTCTTTATGGTAGGATAATTTAAAGAAGGTCTTTTCCATACTCCTGAAGTAAAACGAATAAGATCCTCTTTTTTACTGTTAGAATTAAATTATTTTAGAATTCCACCATATCATGTATCAGAAGCATCAGTTTGAACAATCTTCTTCCAATCAGGATTAGGTAGGGAAAGACAAGGTATCTGTTTGACGTTGGTTTTAATTTTTATTACTACATCAGTATGTTCAATAGTCCAAGGTAAAGGATTTTTATGTAATCGAGTATACAGAATAACAACATCCTGGGAAAGATTCGGATAATAGTCTCGAATATAATTTAGACTATCCAAAAATCTCTGCAGTTGGTTAATATCTTTGATTTCATCTGGAAATTTAGATGCAAATTCAATACATCTGTCAATTGGGATAATAGTTCCATTGGAAATATTATGTCCGAGAAATCTAATTTTTGTTTGGAAAAGTTTCATTTTAGGGGCAGAAACCACCAACCATTTTTTATGATAACATTTTTAAAAATATTTAAATGTTTAATATGTTGGTCAATGGATGAAGAGAAAATTAAGACATCTTCAATATAACAAATAATAAATTCAGTAAAATGATTAAAAATATCATTCATGATATGTTAAAATTCGGAAGGTCCGTTTTTGACACCAAATGGAAGAACATTCCACTCATAATGGCCAAAGGGTACTGTAAAAGCAGTTTTATGAGTATCATGTTCTCTAATTTGTATTTGCCAAAATCCTGATTTCATGTCAAACATAGAGAAAATATTGGCATCATGAAGTCTGTCAAGGAGGTCCTTCTTGTTTGGAATTGGATATCTAATCCATTGAAGAGCTTCATTAAGCGGTTTATAATTGATAACGAGTCTAGGAGTACCTCGCACAATTTCTGAGTTTTTATTAACATAAAAGGTTGTACAACTCCAGGGAGAAGTACTAGGGTTTATTAATTTTTTCTGTATAAGAGACTCAATTTCAGTTTTACAAAGGAGTAAATATTCCTTTTTCATTTGACTGGGTCGAGACTTAGTAGGAATATTTTTCTCATTGAAATTAGGGATATAAGAAAGAGAAATAATATGCTTCTTCCTATTCCAGAAAGCATTCGGGACATCACTACAGATTTCAACTTGAAGAGTTTTGTAAATTAATTTAATTTTTTCTTGTAAATAAGGTTGTAAAATTCTCTGTTCTGTAGTAAGAAATTTTATTTCCTTTTGAAACAAATTAATCTGTTTTTCTTTAGAATAAATCATGTGCTTAACTTGATTTAATTCTTTAGTTTAAGATTTTGTTATAAATTCAAACACAATATGCCTGTTGTTAAGAATAGTATGAATACCTAAATTATCAATTTTTGAAATAGGCATCAAAAGACATAAGAAAGGGGTGGCCAAGATGATACTTTGATTCATATTACGGATAAGGACAAAAGAAGTAGGTAAACATAAACCTTGGTTACAGATTAAGGCTTCAAGGATTTTATATTTAATATTCATAGTATTTCCACTTGCACTAGTTAAAGACTGAGTGGTTTTCTGGAAGTATTTAGTAGGAATTAATCCTTCCTGGATACAGTTCATGTCAGCACCACTATCAACTAAGGCAATGACATCTTTAATAATGAAATCCGGTTTGATGACAAGAGTAATTCTGATATACCATTTCTGAAAGACTACTTGATTCATAAGCATCAAATAATGTTCCGAAGACTGGTTTATCAGAAGATTCAGTTTTGGAGGATTCTGCATGATTATCCTGTTTATGGTTTAACTGTTGTTTGATATTATTTAAGTCTTGAAAAATAATAACATTAGTATTTTGTAACTGTTTTATTTTAGATTTTAAAATATTTATCTCACCTTTAAGATCCTGGATAGTAATAGGCTTTTCAGTGGTAGAAACGTTTTGCATATGTTTCATAACTTCTCTTATACTGTATTGATCAATGGGAAGAATATCTTCTGTTTTTTGATTTTTATAACAGATTTCCAAAAATTTTAGCTTAATTTATGGATCTTTAATCTGATCAGCTAAGTCGAGAAGGGATTTTTGAGTGTCTGTTAAGACATTGATACTGGGTCCTCCAATATTTAAACCATTCATTTCGACGATAGCTTTCCAATAGTCAGCTTCAGTAGTTGTATTACAGTTATTTATTGTACAGGTTTGACATTGTTCATTACCAGAATCATTGCCAGATTTAGAATAGATTTCAGCTAAATCATCTTCTGAACTTGGTCCAGATTCACTGTCAGATAAACAATTAAGAATTTGCTACTGAATGTCTTCATCAAGGGGCATTTCATTAAGTTTCTGTTTTAATTTTGATTTGCATTTATTAGCAAAGTGCCCTGTTTTTACTACATTTATAACATTGAATTTTAGATTTATCTTTTCTACTACTGGTCTTCTTCTTCTTAGTAGATTTTTCAGGGGTTTTGTTATTAGAAGTTTTTCTAGAAGAACGTCTTCGGTAAGATCTAGAAGGTTTAGAACTTTGCTATTTTTTAGTTTTATGGGGATACTGTAATTTTATCTCATAAGAGAATTGGTCGCAAAATTCTCCTATCTCATGTCTTTTAGTGAGATTCTGTTTTTTCATTAATTATTGAAGTTTCATATCATTACATAATGATAATCCTTCTTCAATAATTACTGAAATCAGATGGCCATAAGAGTACTAATCATAAGGGATACTCATACGGTCGTGTTTATCTCTATGCTTTTTGCGGATCTTTTCAGCAAAGAAAGTAGGAAGGCCATTAATAAAATTGGCTTTCCAATGTTCACTGTTCGCGTCCGATCTTTGCATGACTTTCATTAAAAAGACATCCTTATACCATCTAAAATGGGTTAAGGATGGGCAACGAAGGTTCTGTAAGAGTTCTCTACTCCTATCAGTATTCATAATTCCTGGTCCAACAAAATGATGAAGAACTGCTTGAATAAGGGTCTAACAAGCATCTTTTCTTTTTGTTTCAAGTTTAGTAATAGGATCAATTTCATTCTTATAGGATTGAAGAATTTCAGTTCTTTGGTTGTCAGTAAGTGCATTATCCCACCATCCTTTAAGAATGCCGGTAAATCCATTTACTAAGAAACGACATATTTGATGGTCTATATTATCATTCTGTTTACAGACTGTTGCATACATCATGATATGATGAATGGTTTCAAAAATTTGATATTCTGTCTTACCATCAATATTCCATTCATAAATGGTTTTACCATGGTAAGATCTTTGAGAGTGAAGAAAGTCTTCCTCATATAGAATATCCTGGGGAGTAGGTTTGGGGTAATAATACCTACTAGGTCCAGATAAAGCCATTCGACTTATAGGCTTGTGACTATAAGTGGTTTTATTAATATTTTGCATTTCCTGAAAGTTATTTTGGATTTCCAAAATATGAATAGGAGAAATATTATCAGAATTATCTTCACCACTGTCAGTACTATTATTACTGTCATGAGAAGAGGATTTTCCAGATATCATATTAATTTGAGATGAAGATCCAGTTGTAAGTTTTAAATCTTTCATTTTATTTAAAAGATTATCAATAAACTCATCATCAGATTTAGAAGATTTCATTTTAAAATTACTAACTTCTAAAGGTGGTTTAATAGTTACAGGTTGAAGGTCAACACAAGGGAATTCAGCACTAGTTCCACTAGCAACATAAGATTGCCAAATTGGAACGCAATATGCTGATCAGCTTGCAATGGAAATTATTGAACAACAACGAGACAGACAACATGACAAATCATACATAGAAGAACGAAACGATGATGTAATATCAGATCCGAATGAATGTGAAGTAAAATTACATCAAACCTACAAAGACAAAAAAAATCCTATCACAAGCTTTGAGGCTGCATTCAATCAGGAAAAACAGACAACACAAAGTTCAACGAACAGGTCATAGAGACTTTGTGCTAGTGTGCGTAGATGATGAAAATTGCAGATGGAAGATGAGAGCATCAAGTTTTCAAAAAACCAGTATATTCAAGGTGAGAGAATTCAATGACATCCACACGTGTTCAGTCAACGTATTACAGTTGGGAGACCACAGACAAGCAAATAGTGAGTTGGTCAGTGAACGCATAATGCAAAAATTAACAAATATGAAAAAAATATACACACCAACCGATATTGTGGAGGACATGATGTCAGAATATAATGTATCTATCTCTTACCAAAAAGTATGGAGATCGAAGGAGAAAGCGTTGGAAAAGGTGAGAGAAAATCCACACGACTACTCACTGATCCCATCATGGTTACATATGCTGAAGAAAACAAATCCAGGTAACACTTTAAAATATTTTATTGGATTTTCATGATTATTTGGTTACCCAAATCAACTGATTTGGTTACCTTAATATGCATGTTTAGTTACTAAATGTACTGTACAATCAACTTATGTGAATTAATATTTTGTGTATCATAAATATCTACACAAAAGATTACACATTACTTAAATTTTGTACTCCATTAACCACATTAATATGGTAATTAGTTGGATACCATTAACCACATGAATGGTTACTGATTACTAGTGATTTGGATACTGTATACTACTTGTAATTCTAATGATAATGTTGATGTTTCATATCAGGTTCCGTCATAGCCCTTGAGTTGGAAATAAATGGTCGTTTCAAGTATTTATTCTTTGCCATTGGAGCATCCATTCAAGCATGGCACCATTATTTTCTAATCATTGTAATAGATGACACGTTCATACAATCAACCTACGGGGGGACACTATTGATAGCAAGCACACAAGATGCAAACCAAAATATTGTTCCAATTGCTTTTGCAGTGGTTGATAACGAAAATGAATTGTCTTGGAGATGATTTTTCGTAAATTTGAGAATTGCTTGTGGAGTTAGGGAAGGTCAATGCATTGTTTCAGATAGACATGAAGCCATTATACAAGGACTGAATTTTGTATTTTCGGATGTCATGCATGGTTCCTGCACATACCATATACTGAAAAATATAAAAAACAGATTCAAAAAGAAAGGAGAAGAAGTTAAACAGGCTTACAACGCGGCTTGTAGAGCTTACACTGTTGAACAATTCAACAAACACATAGCTGAACTTGATGCCATTAATCCTCGAATAAGGACATATTTGGAGGAAGAGGTCAAGTTGGAGAAGCGCACCAGGCTCCATGGGACTGTAAGCAGATACTCAACAATGACTTCAAACACTGCTGAATCTATTAACAATGCAATCAAGTTTATCAGGGATCTTCCAGTTGCGTCAATGATTGAATGCCTACGTTGTCTGGTTCAAAGATGGTATTTCACAAACAAACAAGCAGCCATATCAACATTCACAACACTGTCCACAACAGTTGAGTGAAGGTTACAATCTAATATCATTAAATCAAAGATACTTAAGGTAATTAATACAAATTTTAAATTATTGCATCCTAAGTTGCATTTACATTTTATGGAAACCTATTTGTTCATTATTACCTGAATATGCTGATAATTTTAACAACATTAAAAATAACTGCAATTATTACTGACTAATACTAACTTGGTTACTGACTAATGCTAACTTAGTTACTGTGCAACATTATATTGGTTATTGACAAATATTGAATTGCTTACTGTGTAACAATATACTGGTTACTGACTATTGCTGACTTGGTTACTGTGTAACATTATACTGACTAATACTGACTTGGTTACTAGGTAAAATTATAATTGTTATTGCATAATATAATTGACTAATACTGACTTGGTTACTGACTAATGTTAACTTAGTTACTGTGCAACATTATATTGGTTACTGAGTAATACTGAATTGCTTAATGTGTAACAGTATAATAGTTACTGACTAATGCTGACTTGGTTACTGTGTAACATTATACTGGTTACTAATTAATGCTGACTTGGTTACTCTGTAAAATTATAATGTTATTATGTTTTATAATTGTTTCTTTTATATTGGTGGTAACTTATTGACTACATTGGTTATCTTCATGCAACTGTTAATCTGATTGTATACATTGGGTGTTGTGTACTAGTTAATTGGTTACTGTGTATTGGTTGCTAAAGCATATTAATATACACTTGTACTGATGTTTTTTATATTCATGATTACATATTAGCTACAAATGGTTACTGTTCTGTAAGATGAATGTACAAATGTGTTTTATGTTCTGGTTACTAACATTATGTAGTTTGGTTACTTGCTAACATTGATTTGTTTACTTTACTATATTTATTATGTTTTCATACAATGAAAATGATTCCAATTATACTTTATTCTAACAACACAGTTAATTTGTGTTGTAGGTTGAGACATCAAACTTAGTGATTTTCACTGTTTAAGATATCGCTAAACAATATATTGTGGACATCGAACAAAAGACACGCACATGCCATAAATTTCAGTACCCTAGAAATAAAAACAAACTTAATTCAAGAAATATTTAAAAAAGAGTGAATGAAAGAATCAATTAATCAAATATTCAAGTGTTAATTACCTAAGAAAGAAAAAGTAACACAAAGATTGATTCCCTTTTGTGACCAAGAAAGAAGATGGAGATGGAGATGGAGATGTAGATGGAGATTGGAGATGAGACTAGAGAGTCGATTTGTCGATGAGCATCAGTGGAGACGAGATCACGAGACTAAAGAGTGGAGAGATAAGAGCAGACTAGCAGACCTAGAAGTGGATACAAGAATGGAGATGAGAGCAGACTAGCAATGGACTCCATCTAAATTTTGATTTGGGAATAAATGGAAGGCTTACAATTAAGAAAATAAAGGATTTATTTAATTTAACCGATACAACCGACACGGTACGGTACGTACCGAACATCCAAAATACTTTCCCGAACCTGGTATATACCGGTTATTTGGTCCAGTATCGAACCAGTATTGTTTTGTCCCGAACCGGCCGTTTCGAACAGATTCGGCTAACCTAAAAACCGAAAAAATAAAAAAAAAATGCACACCCCTAGATGTTGGTAATTAAGATTCTCTTGTAATTCTATCAAATATTATGTATTAAAATCTTTCGCTATTTATATAATAAAACAAAACTCATTTTGAATCTTTTATTTGACAAAGCACAAGACGATTCAGATTTCATCTCAATGCTTTCAACTTAATTTAAAGGCTCACATTTCATCTCACACTAAAAATCCCCGCCCAAATCAAATTCACCCTTAAAAATTTCCACCCAAATCAAATAACAATAATAATAATTATAATTGTTGTAATTATTATTGTTATTATTATTATTGTTATTATTGTTGTTGTTGTTGTTGTTGTTGTTATTATTATTATTATTATTATTATTATTATTATTATTATTATTATTATTATTATTATTATTATTATTATTATTATTATTATTATTATTGTTATTATTGTTGTTGTTGTTGTTGTTATTATTATTGCTATTATTATTATTACTATTATCATATTATTATTATAATTATTACTACTACTATTATTATTATTATTATTATTATT